>CP137671.1:21986018-22006018 GCA_037976565.1 Mesocentrotus franciscanus
CGTTACAAAGAGGCTATTTCTTGTCACATTTCGAATATTATAATGGCATTTTGAGAGTCATTGTTTTCCGGTAGACATTTCTTTACCAGAATTAAAGTTTCTTTCTTTTTTGTGTGGCTCACCCTGTATATTAGTTGTTTCAAGGAGTATTGAAGGACGGTATTAGATTTATCTCTTTGATTCCTTCCTTCCTTTCTTTCTTAATATCTTTTTTCTTTCCTTTCCTTTTTTTTTATTATTCACCCTATAATATTTTTTTTCATGGAGTATTAGTGAAGGACCCTGAGATCATTTTTTTAGAATACCTTTCTTTTCCCTTTTTTTTTTACTCACCCTATATATTGGGTATTTGATAGGGTATATAAAGAGAAGGACGGTGATGGTCTTTCGGATGGTGACGTTAAAGGTCGGTCCCCAGACGTAAATAATCATATCTGATTGATACACGTCTGTAAAAACCCAATACACACACACGATCTACTCTTCGTATCCTTTCTTTCTTTCTTTCTTTCTTATTTGTTTTCTTGACTCTCTCTGTATATTGTGTATTTCAAGAAGTAAAAGAGAAGGATGGTGAGATCTATCTCTACAATCTGTTGTGGTTTTTTTTTCTCTCTCTCTCTCTCTCTCTCTTTTTCTCTCTCTTTCTTTATCTTTTTCTTTTTTACTCATCCTGTATTTTGGGCATTTCATCAGGTATGAGAGAAAAACGGTGGGATCTCTTCGATTCTTTCTTTCTTGCGGCTTGCTTTTAACATTTTGTTTTCCAACTCAGCCTGTATAGCGGGTGTTTCAAGGAGTAAGAAAGAAGGAGGGTATAGAAGTCATCCGGGAGAGTGATGGATTCGCGGGATGGTGGTTACCATAGCAATGGAGAGGTTGTCCGCTAGGCGTGAGGAATGGATATCGAACTATCTTCCTTGATTTCTTTGTTTTCTTCATGGGATGAACTCTCTCTCTCTCTCTCTCTCTCTCTCTCTCTCTTTTGCATATCCGCCATTCGCTTGTTTTGTATAAATGTCTTTATATTGTCACCGAGTACCTACACCCCGAATGTATATTGTATATATACTGTAATCATTCTGTTGTTCAATTCTGAGTTACAAGCATGATGCCTTCGTAACACGACCGCAGAGACTTTCAAATAAATCAACCTGGGGAGTGTTTCACAGAGACTAGAATCGCCTTTAAGTTGGACTTAACTATGGCAGGCCATTCACGCCACTGTTTGCTCTCACAATTACGATCTTTAGATAATATTTTTTTCTTCAATAATGAATTATCCAAAAATGTACATTCTGTATATTTGTGACCATGATTTGTACGTCCCTTGAGAGACCAATGTCAGTAAATGGTGAGAGCAAATAGTTGCATGAACTGCCTGCCATAGTTAAGTCGATCTTAGTCTTTGTGAAACACCCCCTGTACTTGTGCATCACCTATTGAAATATATCATGCGAGTGTTACAATGACAAGATACTAATCTGAACATGATTTCTACAGGCAACGCAATAGAGCCTCGGTGAAAGTGCACCAAAGTGGATTTGTCGAAAGTCTTTCGATCGTGCTCCTTGAATACTTTACATTAAATGATTGGTCGATAGCATATACATTGCCTACCCATCCCAACCCCCCTCCGCCTCCCCCACGTGAGTTGGTGGTAAACCGTGTCATTATATACGGCCATGTTCTGCTTGAAGGCCTAACCTAATTTTTGTTGAAAGTAGACCGTAGAAATTCTAGAGGGAAGTTTTGATGCCAGAATAAAATAATCCTCCGATTCAAATAATCAATTAGGCTTTAGTTTCGAATTTCCAGCACATCTTTGGTAAAATTCCGTACTTGTTGTTTTAATACCGACACTATAATATGCAGAAGAAAAATGTTCTCCATATTATGTTTTCATTGTCGTAGAAAACGTTTTAGTTGTAAGAATCAACGATAAGCTTATGGCGGCTTTGTTAAAATAAAAGGAATGTCGTGCATTGGTGAAGTAATGAACCGTCCCATGTGTGTATTTCAGTTGTCACTCTTTATGTAAATCAATTATATTATATACTATTATTGTTATTTGAATGTTTTGTATTTGATTTATCAATAAATGCAAAACATCTGCAACAAATAAAAAATAAAAAATAAAATCCGTTCATAATAATTATAGCGTCTAGACATTTCATTTCAAAATCTTTGAATTATATCGCGAATTGCGTTCATAATTATAGCATGGACCGATATTTTATTTCAAAATCATTTAATTATATCGCGAAAAACCGAGCATGATCTTGCTTTAGTCATCTCCCGATAATTCAACCAAAGTATCCATGATACAGTGTAGGCACAGTGGCAAGAAGGAGTAGGCCTACGTGTATATGGAACGGCATCGCGATTGTGAATACTGATCTTTGTACCATTGCACTGGTATCTGGACAAAGTATTGATAAGAATACACACTTGTTATCATTACCTACACAATCAACCATGCCGAACAGCTTCTAGATAGTTCGTTTCAAATGATGGAACTATTAATATCACCGAACTATTTACTCATCACCTTTGAATTAAAATTCCTTTCTTCAATTTCCACCTCTACCCAGTCTAACATCATCAATTTGTGAAAAGTAATAATTAATTTTTTTTAAAGATGGGAATATTGCATGTGTCGATGTGAAAAGAAATATGATATGTTTTTCATGGTACATTATAATTGTGTACATTCTTCTTAAAAGCATGTAACCTGTACTTCTTCTATTTTCCTCCTTTGTTCACGAAAAAAGAACTGATATTGCTGTAGGCGTACGTGTAAATGGAAAAGCATCGTGAATATGAATAATGATCTTTGTACCGTAATCTGGACTAAGGAATGGATTATCATCGAAGAGATAGGCATCGTTTCCCAGCTGAGCCCATTGCAAGACGATCTTTAAAAGCCCTCCACGCTGGGGGCAGTAATCCATTAGTTGTCCAAAAACACCTGCCTATTCATCGAGGGACGGGTCATCATAACAATCATTTTAATACTGACATAGGTGGCGTAGCTACAGGAAGCAAGAAGGGGGGGCATGTACCCCCCTCGATCGAATATTCAGAGAGAGATATAGAGAGAAGAAGAGAGAGAGAGAAAAAAAAATGGATGTGATTGTGCGTGTGTGTGAATGTGTGTGTGTGTTGGTTTGTGTGCGTGTGTAGGTGAAACGAAAGGGGGATGAGAATTGAAGATAGGACCCCTCGCGCACTCTCTCCCTAAATCAAGTCATATCAAATCAAATCAATTTATCGAATCCACCAATTAGATTATCCCCAGTATACTAGCAAGTCCATAGGAAGCATCAAAAGAAAGTTACAAACGAAAAGTCGCAACGGAATCAACAACAACAACAACAATTTAAAAACACAACACCAAAAAGAGGATAGTATGAATGCACATTACATCCACTGATCAAGACCAGTGCCCTTGTCGCCCCCGGGGGTCCGGATGCCAGTGCCCCCTCAATGACTGGATCCTTGCTACCCCACTAACTGACACTGCCTCTTTTTGCTCAATTCATGCGTTTTGATATTGAATAATAGGGAAAGGCCAAATCGAAAATCAAACGGAAGAACTGGAATTATTTTAATCTGCCCTCTAAGGGGCCCGAATTTGAAGATAGTACTCTGATCTTTTAAATGTCAACGGGCATATATCGAAGATTAATTATTTAATTTAATAATTTATATCCTAAAACACAAATCTCGAGTGATTATTGAAATGTAGATTTAATATCAAAATGATATGAAATACATCATGCTATCACTTTAACAATTCCATGTTTTGTCGGCAATATTAATCTACATTTGCCCCTTTGTTTGTTGGTTGGCCATGGGTAATTCCGTTTAATTCATTGTTTCGTGTATAGGACAGGTTATCTTGTGTGCAGGCATACAGGTGTTCGTTAAGAGAAGGTATGTGAATGTGCGTGTGTGTGGTGTGTGTGGGTGTGGGACAATAATGCTCTGCTTTCTAGATCATGTAGACAATTATATTTTAATCTCCAATACATTAGTATCTGACGGGTGAGAAATTACATAAAGTTGTCAAAAGTTTCTTTTCTTCAAATACGATTTTCATTCACTTATCTTCAAACAGTCATGTGGAACAGCCTGCCCGGTGACATTAAAAACATTGATTGTGTTGGTACGTTATAAAGGAGAATCAAGCAGCTCCTTTTCACCCAGAGTTACTAGGAAAATTAATGTTACACGTCTGATATTTTTTGGGTTTGTTTGTTATGATAACACTTAATTATTATTATAATATACATTGTAGCGCCTTGAGCTGTTGAGTGGTACATCAGAAACCGCGCAAGTGAATTCCTCATTATACTTATTATTATTATCATTATTGTTATTATCATTAATATTATTACCTATTATAATTATTAAACAGTTTTTACGGCGTCAAAACATCCTTTGAAGAAACATGAAGGCAGACATACTAGTGTTTGGTGCTGTTTGCACACTGGAGTCATTTATAATATACTTAAACCCATTTACGAGAGATGAAACTGAACTCGTAGACAGTCAGAGGTAAAAGTCAATATCATTAATCCTAGAAAATGGTCTGTTCTAGCTAATGTTTGTAATTTTCCATACATTTCAAGATTCCTGGACACCATTTACTGTACATTTATACAGAATCTGCTTAGATCTAAGAGGGCAATAACACTATGTTAGAATAAGTAAGTTAATGACTGCGACCCTCAACAGAAGATGTATAATATTACGTTACCCTGCCTATTGATAGTCGGAGATAAATATTTATCTCTTCTCGTACGCACGGGACCTCCCTATTTTAATAGCAACATAACACTGATTCTAATTTGTTTCACTTATGAAATAAATGAATGTAGCATTTTCAATGTTATCATGGGTATTGTAAATATCATATCACTTTGTATATCAATGCCATTAACAAGTACCATGTCTCTATCATTATCACGAGCAGTCAGGGGCGTATATAGAAATGGGATCAAGGGGGTGGGGGGGGGGGAGGTGGAATACATCTGGACAAGCCCATGTACCCCTGGCCCTCTTCAATAATTATATTTAAAGGTTTGTTATTGAGATTTTAAACACAGGGTGGGAGGAGGAGGGGGGGGGGGTGGCACGCACCCACCCTATTATGCTGGATACGTCCCGAATTTCATTGTTAACGCATGGAATGCACTGCACATATCTCTATTTTAACATTGTAATTGGTTGATTTTGACTTCTCTTTCATTCCCTAACACTCGACGCTAAAACAAAGGAAGGCTCGGGGTCAATGTGTATGGGACCTTTGTACACATATCAGTATTGGTAGAGGTGTCATAAGATCGCCCCAAGCACCACTGAAGAAGTGCGTCGGTATTTAATGGATTGATGATAACGTCTGATAAGGACTATTTGCCTCTCATACCGCAGGTCTAAAGGTCTCTGTATTACAGTGTAAATCATCACCTCGGGTAGACAAGCTTGATATCACAATCAGCAGCATCGTTTACTTATGTCCCACTGACACCACCGTCACCTCCATTAGTTATGAACAACACATAACGACTGGGTATTGTTTAGAGTTAAATAATGTCTCGGAGTGGTTTCATATGTGCGGTTGAAATGCGACTCAACGGATTGCAGTCGTAGAGAGAGATCAGGAAATGGAAGGATTTGAGTTATGAGTGCAAGACTTCGAGAGCGGATGCAAGGAGATATGTATTTACCTTTGACTCAGTTTCTGATCTAGTCTTATAAACTGGAATCGTTTTGGTTTATATTTGGATATTGTACGGGACGAGATGAAGACGACAGAGCTCAGAAGCGAAGCTAGGAGTGAGGAGAAGGTGAGAGTCAAACACACAAGGAAACAGAAGAAGCCGACTAAAACGCAAAGACACAAAATGAAGGTGGAGTTGGAAGTGCCCTCTGCAACAGATGCGAACCCTGACCAGCGAGACGAAATGAGACGCGATTCGACGTCTATCACATCCAGCGATTCTTCCCACATAGAGGAGGAACAGCGGTCATGGCAGCTACTTAACAAGTTTGCGATTCGACCCCCGGTGTCGTTGCCGTTCCTTACAGGATGTACCTTACATGGAAGCACTTTGATCAGGGATCTTTGGTCTGATGAATTGCATTTGACCAACCTCAAGGAAGGCACAACCAAAGAGGCGTTTGTTAATAAACTCAAGGGTGATGTTTTCTTCTGCGCCACCCTTGCAGAGGACAAGATGGTGTACTGTGACTCCAAGTCTGGACTAGTCCATATCTGTACCCTTCAGGGTGATCATCTAAAGACCATAGCCATCACGCATCGTCCATCGACCCACATGTACCATATCACGGTTGATAAGGATAATCGGATTGTCTTTGGTGTGCGGGATGGAAAGATCTTCATCATCGACCCGCAGGATGGAAAGATCGTATCTTCCTTCGGTGTGGACTGTAAGATAGAAGCCATCGATGTGACTTCATCAGGGTACATCGTCATCAAATCCGGCATCGCCAAGTTCAACGTCATCCGGGACGGTGTGATCGTCCACACCATCACAAACGATGCTTGGTCGTGGGCGGCGTGTGTTGGCCACCCGACCGAGGACGTCCTCTACGTTGCCTACAGCCGCAGAGACGATGACGATAGAAGGAGGCTCATGGAAGTCCGCCCTAATGGTGAAATCCTTGAGGATTGTTTCCTGAAATCGAGGAGACACCGCACCACCTTCTGCAGCCCTCGATGGCCATCACCAAGTCGCTGCAGATCGTGATTTGTGATAATGGAAAGCTTATGGTCTTCACCAAGAATGTTTAGCTAATCTTTAACATGTTAAAGACTTGGGTCGGTATGGCCATGGTGATCATTTCAAGTGTAATCTTGGAGTTTTGGGTGACCTCCGGATGACGATCGCGTGGAACATGTAGCAGTGATGTCCTTAAACCATAGAGACCACTTTCCTTACACCCACGAATACCTTTCCATCAAACTAGATCATGTGGTGACAGGATTCAAGTGTTATCAAGGATATAGCATATCAGAGCTTTTCCAGAACAACCATGCTTCCTAGCAGCGCCATCTCGAACAAGTCACATGATACGACTCCTTTAAATCTCTGCAACACGTCTTGCTCATCAATTACGTTTCTTCTCGCCGAGGTGTGAGTGTGACCCAGTTCAACGAATCCCCTACAATATTTGCAGAATAGAGAGACAGGAAAAAATCATCCCCAGTGATGCTTTCGTCACCCTCGTGTAATCACTACTACCCGGACACATCGCCTCCTTCTCTTGCTTGCCTCCCTATCGCTTTCCGTAAACACAGACACGCGAGACGCTTTCATGTGTTTTCACCGAGTGCCTGGGAGTACCTTGCGGGAACTCTCCCGCCTCTAGCGGTCCAATGTCACCTTCCCACCCGTAGATGTGACTTCAGTTGCTTTTTAATGAAATTATAACCTGATTTTTTTTGTTGGGTAATTAGGTTTCTGAGAGGAAAGTGTTGACGCAGCTTTCATGTACAGCTTCTAAATTCACGTCGCGGACGGGGGAGAAATATTTTCATCCAGCAAACGCTCGATACGGAGTTTTGAACGAGAAGACGGAAATTAGGTTTTGAGAAATTTGACAGTTGAGAAGGAAGAAAACGTTGTCTTCGCTGCAGGCGTTTCTGCCACTCTCACTTTATTGATATTCAAATCGATATGGCATGATTGCACAATTATACGCCTGGTCGGTAGAAAACACCAGGGACAGAGACTATTCATTCATGCCTTTTGATTTCACAATACATGTATTTTGAATGAGTATGCCTTCACGTACCATCGTTTGTAAAAAGATATCAGCCTTATAGTACATTGTATTAATAACCCTTTAACAATAAGCAAATTGTGCTTAAAAAAACAGTCTATTTAAAGAGAAGTAAGCCTTCAACTTGTGCAATTACCATTATTAAGTTCTTTGAAATTACCAGAAATATCTTCTTTATTTCAGGTGAAAATTAATTGTATGAACTGAGCATAAAATTATGTTTAAGGCAGTCAACTCCTTTTGTATTATTTTATACCAGAGACTTGCATGTCTCTGTTTTATAAACGGAATGCGATTTTCATAATATATCTACGAATTGCCCTTAAATGTCCATGAAATATTATAAAAATGTGTCTATTAACTAATTCTGCTTCATGTATATCAGACGGCAAAATATAAAATAACTTTGTCCTCCCCCCCCCCCCACATCAATCTATGATGCATTTTTGAATGTTTGCTCTGTAACTAAATTACGGATTCTGAGACGTAAAATGTGACGTTTGCTGGTCTGACTAATTTTTATATAATAATAATAATACATGAGATTTATATAGCGCCATTATCCATTATATGGACAATATCAATCTACAACTTATTTGATGGACAAAATCTAGACACTGTTTCTAACAAAATATCTGCCCCTTCCCCATTTAGCTCTTGTCACCTATTTGTGCAAGTAAGCAACCAGGGAACCGACGGTTTTAAGTTCCCTCCGAGGGTCTTGGTAATGAGGATTAATGCCTAACCAAAGGGCACTAGCGCATCGAATTGGTTTTGAACCCGGGAGCTCTCACCACTGAGGCATCGCGCCTCACCCAAATGGTCAACGGATGGTGTTTCTGAGATTGTGCTATACCCCTGTTCCCCTCTTAACCGTTTTTCTTTCTTGAAAGGGTTTCATCGATCCCTTTTTTGGGAGGAGACACACCAGAAGTATTTTTTTTTGCTGGGGTGCATAGATTATTTTAAAACTTGTCTTTTAAACCCGAGTGTGTTAACGAGTTAATACAATTTTTTAATTTATGTTTTTTTCTTCTCGATGTCTGAGTATCTAGGCCCCAGGCCTGTTCATTGATCTTGCGACATTCATACCTGCCACACCCACCCATAAAACTATATAAAATTTGCCTCTTAAGTTAATAAAACTTTCATACCTTGTTTTTACATAGCCTCTTGTAATTTCAGGCAAATACAAAGTTTAATACGTTTTTAATACGTTTCAATATAGCGTGTCAGCTGCACATGAAGTTACCACCAACTGTGAAATCTAGATGCTGACATTAATGGGACACCTCCACCCCCCAAAAAAAATACACAACTCAGACCAGGAAACTGTTCCAAGTAATGACTCGGAAAATTGAGTATTGGGATGAAAACGTTTGACAGTTACCGTTTCGAATGCGTTCTACGATTACGTGTTGTTATGCATGTTAATCGATGGAGAAAAACTTACTAAGAATTGTCGAAAAACAACGTGACTGCCATTGCCTTTGCCTTACATGTATGCATGTGAACGGTGCAGAATGGTAGGAACACTCCCTAAGGAGTGGAGATGGTGCACACAATGTGTGTGAACTTGAAATCTATAGTGACTAAGGGTAATAATGATAACACTGTATCGTGCACTGAAGTATTTACGTGATGCGTTATATGAATGTAAAAAAAGGGTTATTTTTAATGATATGTTGATATTGTAAAATCTATAACTTTTATCAGGCTCTTCCGGCCTTCCATAAACATTGTAACGTTGTTCATAAAATAAGTTAAAATACTTTTCTTTAAAGATCAGATAAGGAACTCTGCAAATTACAGTCTCAATTCGTTGAAAAAAGGGAATGGATGTAGCATTGGCAATTTCTTGGCAAAACCTATTTCGAATATACTCTTAAAGACTGTCTGCACTAGTTTGGCCAGGATGGATTAGACCTCCCTGCATGGTCACTGGCAGGTGATTATCTCATCAAATCAGCTCTCATTTAACATAAGAAAAGGGGGACCATGGGGGACCAACGGGTACCGATTAGGCATTGTTTGCTATATAGAGGGCGCAAGTAGCTACAAGTAGTGCAGACAAGCTTTAAGATGTACAGGAAGTAGCAAACCACTTTTTGCGAGGAGAGGGGGCGGGGGCAGTCATTAGGGATCACTCGTATGGAATGGCACCCACCCTCAAAAGAGTAATCCAACCACTACTACGGAGTGGATTTCACTTTATAAGGAGTGGATTCAACTCGATAGAAGTGATCACTAATATGACTCCTCCCCTTCTGTCCATTATTAAGAGAGCAAACGTGATCGTTCTATCAACTTCCACAACGCTCACCAATATGCGAAAACGATACGGTATGCAAAATTAATAGGAAACATAAATGTAGATAAACAAAATAATCTTTATCTCGTACAAAGTTCAAGCCATGTTTTATCATTATATTCTCATCACTTTGATATCATTTCAATGTTTGCAGCTGCCTGCAGAATTGTCGTACCTGCTAGCATTTCTCGTTTGATATAGGAGTTCGTATATTTTGGATCGTGTTTAATTTAAACACTAAAAACATAATAGAATCTCATTATAAGGCAAGTCCCAGATAGCTTTATAGGCAACGGCTTATGATGCCACGATGAGCATAAATCGACATCGAAAGTATTTGACTTGGTATTTCAAAGAGCATCAATTTTATCGCGTTCTTACATACATGTATAATTATAATCTAAAGCGGAACACACCTTTCTGGTTTGTGACGTATGTGACATTCGTTTTTCGATCCTCCTAATAATTATAGTAGCTCGCATGCTGAGTCAGTTCATTCTCTTGGTGATTCATTAGAGTGCTGCTTTTGGAAGCACATATTCAATTTATCATTAAAAAAGTAGTAGAACTGTTTGACTTCAAACTTCTCACTTTTGTGATAGTTGTTGTCAAAAGACTAAAACATAGTTTATTGATATAAATCAATAAAAGTAAGTGTTATGATTAAGTATTCAGAAGCATAATGAATATAAGAATCAAACATCAAGATCTAACAAAAGTTGTTAACTTGTTTTTATGACTAAAATTCCTTAGCTAAGGGATTGAGAGAGAGAGAGAGAGAGAGAGAGAGAGAGAGAGAGAGAGAGAGAGAGAGAGAGAGAGAGAGATAGAGAGAGAGATATATATATATATATATAGAGAGAGAGAGAGAGAGAGAGAGAGAGAGAGAGATTTCTACTACGATTACTACTACTACTACTACTACTACTACTACTACTACTACTACTACTACTACTACTACTACTACTACTACTACTACTACTACTACTACTACTACTACTACTACTACTACTACTACTACTTCTAATACTACTTCTAATTTTGCTATGATTAATAATGATGCTAATAATACAAAATAATAATAAAAAATAATAATACTAATGATGATAATAATAATAATAGTAATAATAATAATATTAATTATAATAATGATAATATAACAATAATAATAATAATAATAATAATAATAATAATAATAATAATAATAATAATAATAATAATAACAATAATAATAACGATAATAACGATAATAATGATAATAATGATAACAAAATAGATAATGACTGTCAGAAGAGATCGACAGCATAGTGTGGAGAGAAGGGATACAGTTTTTAGACATATACATTCAATAATAAATGGATCATCCTCACCCTCCTATTCAATTATTTCTTCCTCCTCCTCCTGCTCTTCCACCACCTCCCTTCTTGCTCAATACTCATTGCAATTGATTATATCGAGTTGCGTCTTTTGACATTCAGCACCTCAATCTCCCAAAACTCCGGAGTGTGTATACATCTGCCTGTCCCTAAACGGCGCGCTTTCAGGGGCTTATTATTGTGACATTTTCAGGGCGTAGATCTGCTGGAGAGGGGTATTAGAGGGAGATTAATGATCAGAAATGGAGAAAAAGTGAATAACGAGGGGTTGGATTAGAATTTATCACAGGAGAAAAGTAAAAGGGGTGTTAGTGGTGGTAGTCGTGGTAGTCGTGGTGGTGACGGTTATGGTGGTGATACTGGTGTTAGTGGTGATAGTGGTGGTAGTGATGGTGGTGATGGTGATGGTGATGGTGATGGGGATAGTGATGATGGGGTGATGGTGGGGATGGTGGTGGTGGCGATGGTGGTGTTGGTTACGATGAAGGTGGTGGTGGTGATGATGGCGATGGTTGTGATGGTGGTGGTGGTGATGGTGATTGGGGTGTTGATGGTGATGGTGGTGGTGTTATCAGGGTAGTGGTGGTCGTGGTCATGTGGTCGTGGTGGAAGAGGTGGTGGTGGGGAGGTGTGTTGTTGGTGAAGGTGTTAGTGGTGGTGGTGGTAGTGGTGATGGTGCTTATCTGGTGGAAGAGAATCAATACCAACATTACATTTTATAGGCTGTGTTTGTCAGAGCTCCGATAAAGATGAGTTTATGTGTGTACAGTGTGTAAATGTGTGTGTGCGTGTGTGTGTGTGTGTGTGGGGCGGAGTGATCATTTGTTTTAATTGCAGGGTGTGAAGGGGTTAGATAGGCGCATTTGTGTGGAAAGATAGAGTGAAAAAAACGGAGAGAGAGAGAGAGAGAGAAAGGGGGGATTAAAGTGATATTTTAGGACCTCTTTTTACGTTTTTTTAAACCCATTAACCTATTTTTGCATTTGATGCATTTAACTACATGTACATGAGAGACAGGGAACGAGAGAGAGAGAGAGAGGAAGAGAGAGAGAGAGAGAGAGAGAGACGGAGAGAGGGAGGGAGAGAGAGAGATAAAGGGGGGGTAGCTAAAGTGATATTTTAGGACTTCTTTTACGGTTTTTTATCCATTAACTTTTATCAACATGGTCAATGTAGGTTTACATGTAAGTCACTCTCAAGAGCCGCTCGTATCATACTTTTTGCATTAAGAAATATCCACTTTTTTTCTTTAAAGAAACGCAAAGTACATGATACGAAAACAACAGGAAACATACTCATCTACTAATGGATAAGGAACACACTTCCGTTAAATCTAGATGTCATAAAACTCAGACAATAACTACTTACAGGAAGGCGGAAATCATAAAAATGATATTCATGCTATGAAAATGATTTGACAAGGAATGAAAATTATGGCCACTATCTGCACCGTTTTCCACTCTAAGTTTTGTGTTATCGTAAACGCTTAATTTCTTGGTTTTAGGTAAATACGGTTATCATTTCTGAGAAATTAAGGGTGCATTCAACAAAGAGTGGCGCTGTTTGAAGGCCCTAAAAAACAAACAAATTAGTGCAATTTTGAAATTGGTCTATGTCACTCTGGGAGCCGACACACATCTCACCCTCACCCCTATTTACTCCATGCAATGGGATGTATTATGCCCGTCGCACACGGGGCGTCATTTGCCTGACGTAGGGCTGCGTCAGTGACTGATGTAGTGTTTGACGCAGCATGTCAGCTCGAGTGACCTCGTAAAACATATCAACAAGTGCAAAATAGACCGTGCAAACAATCCTTTTTACCCATATGCTAATTGCCCTCACATGCTCTACTAGCGCAGGAAATAACGCAATCAAAATGAAGCTTCGGGTGCAACGGGCATTAGTTGTTCTAAATATGACTTTCAGCTTTTTCTCGTCATATTTCGAATATGAGGCCATTTGGAGGGCAGTCCTTTTTCAGGGAACAATTTCTACTATAACTAACATTTGAAAATAAGTATGAGAAAACTTGCAAATTAGGCCATTAAAACAAAATATTCATGTTTAGCGTCCCCACCAGCTTCCTTTTAGGGGGGCCGCCTGCTTTTTTTTTTCCAATTTTTTTTCTCAATTTTTTTTAAAATGAAAAAACATGAAAAACATACTGCTAAAATGATCTTTTCCCGAAGTTATACACAAAAAAAAAAACGTAAATGCTGGCGGCCATCTTGAAAAATAGCCGGACTCGCTGACTGGACGTCAGGAAAAATGTACCGAGCGGCCATTTTGAAAAAAAGAAGAAAAGAAAGAAGGGCCTCCTCCTTCCTATTTTTAAAATAGGCAGGACGCTAAACATGTTTTTTTTTAATGGCCTTAGTTGCATCTTTACCAGAACTCAACCTTCTCTACAAACTCACTGGACCGTCTACAAATCAAACACTGATGTGACCGTCTGCTTGGCATCCTGGATCAACCTAAACTTGACCTTATTTTTAACGAGAAGGGCGATTGACGTCATCCTGCTCCAATAAACACTGATTCTGTGTACAGATGAGAGCCAATAAAGCCAACAACAAGTTTATGAGGTCATCTAACGTGATTAAAGGTCAAACTACAATGCATGATGGGTCTTTCCCCAATTAGTCTGCGATCGATCGGTACAGTCAACATGGCTTCCGATTAAGAAGCTTGGCGCGCGCAGACGGTCAAAGATGAAAATAAAGTAAAGTGCGGGAATGTTTTGATGAGGATGAGGAGATGTGAAGTTCGTTTAACGTAGGAGCATCTTGATAACGGATAAGAAAACTTGTATAAGAAAACTTGTATGACGTCGTGAATCAACAAGACATCAGAAAAAGCAGTAAGAAAGTTGTTAATGCTAAAATAAGGATTTAGAATCCCTAACTTGTCAACACTGATGAAAGTTGACGTCATTTCACACAATCATGTAGAACTTTCACATATTTTTGTTTATATAACATACATGTTCAAACAAGGAGATTCGTGGCTCCTTGGTACAACTATTCTTTCAAACCAATGCAGATTCTAGTCTCTGTCCATGAAAATTATTTTCAGATGCAATCATGTAGCAGTAGATCTAAAATAAAGCAGTAGGCCTATTGCCACTTTGAAGAAGAAAAGATGATCAATAGTCCTTAAAAGCCCTTCGCTGAATAGATTAACTTCATGTATCGAGTCGAAATGTTGAAAGATGGTAATAGGATGATAAACATGATTAAAGGGAAATCCAACCTTGATAGCAAACTTGGCTAGAATAAAGCAGAAAAATCAGAAAAGCATACTGATGAAAGACAACAAATTAGAAAGTTACGAATTTTTGAAAGTTGTAATTACTACAGGTGAATTGATAATGTCCGATGTGATGTAGTGGCGGACAACGTTTCCATTTGCTCCAATACACAAAAGGACTAAAATTTCAACTTTTCATAAATGTATGACTCGGGATGGTCTGTTCTTTTTAGAGGACCTGTAATAATGTACTCTCCATGATATATTTTGAGTAGTGCCCCGAGGGTGAAGGCACTTGGAAGAAAAACAGAAAAAGGTGATATTTTTGTACGCGACAAACGGGAGAGTAATCCGTCACTACGTCACAATCCACTGACAAAATTGACGATTTGAGATTCGCACAGCTGTAGTGATCTCATATTTCAAACACTCATAACTTTTTTAATATTGTTCCGATTTATGTCGAACTTTCGCCATTCTAATCTGTTTCTCTGATTTTTATGCTTTCATTCAAATGAACTTATTAGAAGGGTTGGATTGCCCTTTAAGGCAACGTTTTATTCACAAAACATCCCACCAACTTTATACCGACCGTAAACCTACAAAATCTTGTTACCACTGTTCAATTGGGGGTAATTACGAATACAGGGGAGGGGTCAAAACTGTGGAATTTTATCAGGAAATCTTCTACAACTTCTGTTGAAGGACTCGTCCAACCCATTACGTTATAAATGAATGAATTTAAAAACAAAAAGTAAAACGCAATTTTGGTCTCACCCGTCTGGTGTTGATCTCGTCGTAGTGTGGCTGTGGTATGACGAGGCAGTATAAGCAGTGGCGTAGTATGAGTTAATTCATTGAGGGGCCTGGCCACTGGACCGATTTTTGTCGGGTGGGGGCACGAACCTTACTCGGAAATTAAAGGCCAATAAACAAGGGGAGGGTGCCGGAGGTGGTCAAGGCGTCTTTTTTCTAGTCCTTTTCCACGTCTTCCTATCATTTTCTCGTTTATTTTTCATCACAATATGGGGCACGGGGGCATGTGTCCCTTTGCCCCCTGTAGCTACACCAACGAGTATAGAATAAGACAATACCTCTAATTGATCGTAGAAGTTGATTGGAGTGGCAGGGGAGGGTTTGGGTCGCCAAGCGATGTTGGCAAGACAGACGATACAAAGACATGAAAATCACTTGGGCTAATTTCTCGCGGGAAGGAGGGACGCTTGTGGGCCGTGACACTTACCCCAAATCTAATCACTCTTCAAGTCGTCTTGGGGACTTCATCATCCTCTTGCTTAGTGGCGTAGCGACAGTGTGGATGGGGGATGCGTGCTCCCAATTCAAGTGCAAACAAAAATTACAGATCGGAGGAAAATAGGACAGAGAGACAAAAAGGGGGAGGGAGAAGGGGGGGGGGGAATGGAAAAGAAGATGATGTAACCCCTTCCACACTTCTCAATAACTGACTTTGTCATTTCGTGGGTAAGTTCGATTGGCGGTTAAAAAGAAATCAGAGAGGAAGAGAAAGAGAGAGAGAGAGAGACAGAGAGACAGAGAGAGACAGAGACAGAGACAGAGAGAGAGAGAGAGAGAGAGAAGTCAGAAAGAAAAAGAAAAAAAGAAGAGAGAGGAAGGGAACACAAAGGGTGTATAACAAAAGATGATAGTACATCACACCCTTCCCCCTACGTAATGACCTTGTCAGCATTTCCTACAAATAGTAAGGCCGATACCACCTCCCCCCCCCCCGCCTCTTTCATGGTTGATGGTGCCCCTTCAATGCTACGCCATGGGACTTACTTTAATATCCGAAGAAAGGAACTGAGGACTGTGCAAACTCAAAGAATCCGGCATTGCGGTGGAATATTAAGTTCGTGAATATCTTAAATTTAATTATATTATAGTCTAAACTAAGAATAGAGGGGTGGGGCTTGAGGTAGTCCTACGACGTCTTTGATTATGGGCACCGAACAGTCCTTAAAGAGTTTGTACTTTTTTCTTCTCGAAAGTGACATCAAGGGCGGAGGCGCTGTCACTAATAATCGCTTATGTTTGATCAGACTAGTGCGCGCTGACACTCGAGAAGCAGCCGAATGTTTTTGCAAAGCCGAGGATAGAAATTGTATTTAATTAATTATATGGCACTTAAAAAGAACATTAATATATTAGATTGTGTATTTATGCACCGAGAAGGCAAAACAAGAAAGCAAAATCATATGACATTGCCGACATTATATCGTCGTTGTTAGCACAAAGTACAAACAGTAAGAATCAAATTATTTTATGAGTCCTCCTGGTTTTAAAGATACTATGTCCCTTTTGCAGCCAACATCAAATTCTGTAGAACTTTGCAGGAAATATGAATATGTCATGTATGTCATATCTGTGAAAGTTAAACGTTAGCAGTGTCCTGATATTCAAATTATGCAAGGAAACCCGTTTACTTGCTAGACTTCACTGTCAGACACTATTGAGTGACTGACTGACTTTTTTCATCTTTGGTAATAACATACATAAAATGAGCTGTAAAGGGTACATGAGCATTTGTCTACATCAATAACCCACTTCTTGTAATGGCCAAAATTAAACTGATTGAATCTTTGCGCAGCATAAAACGTAAGACCATTCGGTACAATGGTCTGAAAAATCAGACTATTACTTACTGGCTCTATAGCTCCTAAGTCGATTCGACAACTAAGAGTCGTTATTTTCCCACTTAAAGACATTTTCAAGCCCCCCTTTTTTAAGGGAAGTTCTAAACTAGTATTGTCTTTCAAATGCCGTTGGAATTTAACCTTTTCATTTTTTTTTTGGCATGCAAATGGGACATAGTACCTTTAATCCCAACATTTTGTCCACAATGTCATATAATAATAAGAAGGAGGGAGGCAAATTTCCCAAAAATGTCCGCCCCGCCCCCAACTAAAAATTAAATAAACAAAACAAAGCAAATAAAACAAAAATGCGCACCTAAGTATGCTACTGGTCTATTCTGTGCCTTGTATTTTCACCTAACATACCCCCTAAAGAAAGAAAAAAAAACATCTAAAATTCGTTATCTCTTTTTCAGAGCAACATCTAACCGTTCTCTCTCGGAGAAATAGGTCGAACGAATCACCGTCAACGAAAGGTAGATAGATGGAGGATCACATTACGCGCTTTCTGGAGAAACTGGCAGGTGAAAACACGGCCATGATTATGGGTAGGATTACCTAACGTACAGCTGACGGATCACAACATGGGACATACACAAGACGAATTGCTTGAAGCATTCATGCATAATGTACACTGATCGGGAATGGAGTCATAGGCAGGAGACGTGCTGAAATGCCGAATAGCGACCTCTTTTCGCGTCGGGGCGGATCTTGGTAGCCAAAATGGTTACATCGATGTTTTTCGTCTCGGGAGGATTGATGTTTTTCTTACAATGGCAGCGACATGACATGGTAATCCACTCGCCCTGTTGAATTCCCAATGCTTTTCATCATCCAATTAGTCAGAAGATATAGTTTGAACCAATAAAATAATACAGAATACTTACAAAGTGGATACGAAAACTATGCCACAGATAATCTTTGCAGAAAATCACTCAAAGCGTATAGGATTAAACAAGATAGATAGCGGAGATTCGGGGAAAATACGTAAATAAATTAAGATGCAATCGATATATATAAAAAATTGAATAATAAACTACATAGAAAAGAGGAGGAAGAATTTAGCTAAGAATTATGATTTTAATGGATTAGTTGTTCTTATCAATAAGTCGAAGAATTGCCGAATCTTTGATTCAAGTGGGCGCAATTAAATGTCCAATGACGCTTCCACCCCCCACACACACACGCACAGGCAAGAGAGAGAAAGAGAGAGAGAGAGAGAGAGAGAGAGAGAGAGAGAGAAAAAACGAAAAGAAAAGGGAGAGAGAGTGAGGGAGAGAAAGAAAGAAAGAATGAGGGAGAGAGAGGGCGAGAGAAACAGAGAGAGACAAAAAAGAGAGACGGAGAGAGAGAGGTAGAGAGACAGAGAGACAGAGACAGAGAGCGAGAGAGAGACGGAGAGAGACGGAGAGAAAGGTGGAAAGATAGAGGTTTCAAGTCGAGGCTTAGATATCCGTTGTTGCCTGGGACACTCCTCCTTCATAGGGGCCATATTGCCCTCACACGTTGTATTAGTCTAGCGATGAGTGAAGAATAGATACCATGGTTTATTTGATGTTACTCAGACGATTTAAAATGAGGAACCTGTATAATAAACACAAAAGGTAGAATGAAAACATATTGACAGACATGACGGAGAATGTATGTACACAAATGGTACATGACTGTTTACAAGACAGACGGTTGTTAGCTTTTAATTAAAATGTTATCTGATTTATTTTAAAAAGAGGATACATGTAATGACGTCATGTCTTTCCAGAAGTATGTTGTGTATGTAACCATTAATGAAATTCATCTAAGAGGTTATTAAGAAAAATAACACAATTATTTTTAAGCAGAGAGAGAGAGGGGGATGGGGGAGGGAGATGACTCAATTAAAATTCATTATAGGACTCGATAAAGAGCCGGTTGCAGACAGTTTGGTGGGCCAGCACTTGCTCCGCGTTTGATTCGTCATAGATATAGGAATAGGGTTTCGATTGGGATTTAGGCGGCATCTCAAATGAACTCGAATGAGTCAAATTTTGACGTAAAACTGGTGATTTCAATTACTATCATAAATAACTAACTAATTGACCTACAAACTAACCAACCCACTAACTAACTAAAATGACCAACTAACTAGCTAACTATTTAACTAACTAACTAACTCACTCACTAACACACTATGTCAACTAGTTAGCTAACTTACTAACTAACTCACTCACTAACTATTTAATCAACTATAGCTATCCAACTAAACTAACTATATAACTAAATACCTCATTAAATTAAATTGAATATGGATCTTGATTTCTGCCAACGGGTAAATTATTTTAAAGACAAATTCTCAGCGAAATTGTTCCAAGAAACAATAATAACTTTAGCTTACCTTCCCCCCCCCCCCTTCCCATCGCTCTTATTAGTGCCGTTAACATTTATTCAACTAACTCTCCACTCACAGATAATTGCAGTCGTTGTAATGCCAGTGTAGGCCATTCACCTATCCCACTCGTTAAAAAAGAAGTCCTTCCTGGAAAATTCACCAAGATGGCGGTTTTACCTTTCAAGTCCTGACATTTTTCATAGATTCCAATTTCTATACTCGAAGTG
>CP137671.1:22011018-22038760 GCA_037976565.1 Mesocentrotus franciscanus
GAGGTAGAGAGAAAGGGAGAGAGAGAGAGAGAGAGAGAGAAAGAAAGAGAGTTGGGTCCCGATGAAATGATATGCTATTGTTTAAGTGGCCCACATGTGTGGAGCAACGTGTACAGTGCTTTGCAACTGCAATGGGAAGGCGCTCTATCAAATACCTTTTTGGATTGGATTGGAGTGGACTAAAGGACCTTATTTTCTAAGGAATTCTCCATGATTTTACCATGTTACCTTGGTTACGTAGGTAATGTACTTGTGATTTATAACACTATCGGAATTTATTCATTATGATATTAACAAAAATAATTTGATAGAAAAACCAAATAACGCTTTGCCTAGCGTCAGAATCTTTCGAGCATCTCTTCTCACGCGGAGCAAGATAATTCACTCGGCAAGACATTTACCATACATTTGCCACTCTCAACCCAGGCGTAGAAAATGGATACCTGGTAGCAAGATGCTTTCAACACAGGGCAGCATAATCTAAAATCGGGTTACTCGTAATACTTAGTTGGTGCCATAAGCATCCCCTGGAATGGATAATTATGTTAGCGATATAATCTTGTTATTTTTACTATACAAACCCCTTTCATTTTCAAATAAGAACATATTTGATAGCACCTTTAAGCAAAATGATTTCATAAAGAAAATATACCATTGACAATCTTATTTTGACCTCCAGCAATACTCTTGAAACCTCATTCATTTCTACATTGCTTTGTGAATAATTGGACCGCATCTACCATCAAACTCGGCGCGCGATTTTTCTTCTTCAAGATTCCTTTCCAATCTTGCCATGTTGGTTGCCATGGAAACACCTGAAGGCAATTTTGCATGAGTCGCCCGGCCAGATAACCACGGAGGTATTTTTTCTCTTTAATCTTTATAAAAACCTAATAATCATCTTTCGTTTCCCCCTGGAGAATGCATTCAATGGATATTTAAAATAACGGGAGGCTGGATGAGTACAGTTTGAAGACACAAAAAAGGATTTTAAAAGATGAAAAGAAAATGAGATTATCGAATGGAATATTCTTTATTAAGCTAAATCAGCTCTTAATAAAGACGAAAAGTTAACGCAGTTATATGTTTGCAAATGTTGCTATTTATTGATGTTTATTTCCAATGATAAAGGCATAATAATACTTAAAATAGTAATAATAATATTATTAATAATAACAACAACAACAATAATAATAATGATATAACCAGCAATAATAATCCTACACTGCTACTACTACTACTACTACTACTACTACTACTACTACTACTACTGCTACTAATGATAAAATAATAATGGTAATCTCTCTCTCTCTCTGCCCCACCCCTACCCCTCTCTAGCTCTCTCTCTCTCTCCCTCTCTCTCTCTCTCTCTCTCTCTCTCTAAAATCTTGACCGACTTTCAAAAGACAAACGCCCTTTGCCATAATCTCTTTCTCTCCCTCAAACATAGAATAGAAAGAAACTAAGTTACAAAGTATTCTCGACCCAGTTTTCTTTCAGTGAGCCATGGGCCTTTTCTAGGTGAAGAAAAGCATGACTTCAACTGTAGTTCTGTCTTCCCAGTTCTATACACATCCTCTCTCTTCAAATCTAATAAGTCTGAATCGGCAAACGAAAGCTAAGGTTTGCTCAGGGATAAGGTTACTCGACTCCTCGGCATCAATTCGCTTGAACTTCTCTATAATCTAAATGTCGACACAATGGTCCTATGATAAAAGAAAGAAAGGGAGAAGATAGAGACTTCATTTTCTGTCACATAATGTCCTTCTCTACGCTAAGGGAAAATTCTTAAGTTGGTAACGTTAGATGAAATCGACAATCATGACATATTTTTTTACCCAATGTCCCAGGTATAGCTGCAGCAACCAGCCATCTACATGATCTCTGGCTCTCTACACAGTCATGGAATGGTCTAATCTGGCAGACATGGGTCACTTCGGTAATTCGTGTCTGAACAGAAAGTGGAATAAGCTTAACCCCGGACTATAATTGGGGATGAGACCCCCCTTTAGCCCCACCTATAGTCCGGGGCTAAAAAAGCATAATAGTGTATACACATACTGTGATATTTTGAAAGTTTTTGTTTTTGTTTGCAAAGTTCCACAGAAAATCTCTTTTATCCACACTGTATTTTTGGACTTGTGTACAGAGTTAATCAATTTACTTTAACTCGCTGTGCGTGTGTATGATTACCGCCCTCTAGCGAAAATGATTGCACATGGATTATTTGGTCATCCTATTTTGTAGGGTAAACTGTGTTTTGCGCGCTTATTCGTAGAGCGTAAAACAACGTTTGCTACTGCTATTTATACTCCTTAGTAGATCCTACTACTACTACTACTACTACTACTACTACTACTACTACTACTACTACTACTACTACTACTACTACTACTACTACTACTACTACTACTACTACTACTACTACTACTACTACTATTACTACTTCCACTACTACTACTATACTACAATTACTATTACTACTACTACTACTACTAATAATGATGATGATAATGATGATGATGACGATGATGATAAGGGAATTTCTTCGTACTGGGTATACTCATTTACTTCATCTATGTAGAGAGTGTCAACAGGTAGATTAATATCTTACCAAAAGAAGCTAGCGCAGTGGCAGGGATTCGAAAGTTGTTCGGCAAGTGTATACATATATATATATGTTTGCCTTGCCGAAGGAAGCCATTGCCTCGAAGTAGATTTGAACTCTGTATCCTTTGCTTCTTAGTCGGGGAACTATTTACTAGACCACGACACCTCTACACTTCAGGTAGAAAAGAAAGAATTATTAAGGTAAGGGACTCCCCGTGTTATGCGGCGTCTTTGATTCATCTGCTGTTTCCGTTGTCGTGACTACGGGCAAGGTAACCATGACGAGAAGATCTGTCTTAATATCAAGTTTCATCCTCTCTTTCTGTCTGTCTGTCTGTCTGTCTCTGTCTCTGTCTCTGTCTCTCTCTCTCTGTCTGTCTGTCTCTCTGTCTGTCTCTCTGTCTCTCTCTCTCTCCCCCTCTCTCTCTCTTTACATTCTATTTCGTGGAGTTGCCTGTTTGCTTATTATGGTTTGCAATCCCCCCCCCCCTCCCCCTCTCGTTTTCTCCCTTTCCACCTCTCTTCTTTTATATCCGATTCAAACTTATAGTTTCATGGATTTTTTGTTTCTCTTTGCTTATTGCGGTGTGTATTTTATTTAAACAAATATTTATACCCCCTAACATGAAAGACGGTCATGTAGCTCATCTCTCTCTATCTCTCTCTCTCTCTCTCCCAGCCTCGGCTCGGCCTCATTCTATGTCTCGGCCTCCCTCTCTACCTCTCTCCCTCTCTCCCTTTCTCTCACTCTTTCTTTGTTTCTCTGTCTTTCTCCTCTTTACTCTCTTTCTCTATCTCTCTACTCTCTCTACTCTCCCCTCTCTCTCCTCCCATCTCTCTCTCTCTCTCCCCCTCTCTCTCTCTCTCTCTCTCTCTCTCTCTCTCATATCCCCCTTCTCTACCATCCCCTCCTCACTCTAGCCCTATCTCTCAGATGATAACATTACATGGTATATTTTCCCAAATCCACACAGCATGCTTTTCTTGAACCACCAAATCGATTTTCAAAATCAATCTTGGGAATGTAGGGGTAAGTTAAAACGATCATCAAAAACGTTATCTGTTCCATGTTTGAATCAAGTTACCCCCTCTCTCTCTCTCTCTCTCTCTCTCTCTCTCTTACTTTCTCTCTCTTTCTCATATCTCCCTCTCTCTCGCCTTCCCTCCTCTCTCTCTCTCGCCCTATTTCTCAGATGATAAGATTATATGATACAGTTTCCCAAACCCACGCAGCATGGTTTTTTTGAACCACCAAGTCAATTTTCAAGATCATTCATTTGGATTGTATGGGTAATTTAACAAGATCATCAAAAACGTCATCTGTTCCATGTTTGAATCAAGTTACCCGTTCTCTCTCTCTCTCTCTCTCTCTCTCTCTCTCTCTCTTTCCCTCTTTCTCATATCGCCCCCTTTCTCGCCCTTTTTCTCAGATGATAAGATTATGATACAGTTTCCCACACCCACGCAGCATGGTTTTCTTAATCCACCAAAATATCAGTTTTCAAGATCATTCTTGGGATTGTATGGGTGAGTTAACACGATCATCGGAAACTGTTCCATGTTTGAATCAAGTTACCGTTTTAGAGATTTACGATAATTATTTTTGAGACGGTTATGTCTTATAATCTGGGATTTCTTTGATATATCGGCATGATAGGATGCATAATAAATTTGCTATATAGTGGTTTGTTTGTTTGTTTGTTTGTTTTATTTGCTTCCGTCGCAAATCAATCTGTGGACAGCTACAACTTAAGAAGGTTCAATATAAAGCAATAGTTTTTCCTCGAGAAAAAAAAAAATGTTCAAAAGAATAGAATAACTGTAAAACTCTAATTAAAAACAATAATTGGAAGAAAAATTTTCCCTATTAAAAAAAAAGAAAGAAGAAGAATTTTCAAGAGATCGATAGCTGTTACGAGAGCCATAGCTACGGCCTAGTGTATAGAGTTATGGTCGAACGTATCCCCCCCCCGACGAGCCGAAACAAGAAAACAGAGAAAAAGAAACAGAACAAAGAGAAGGGGCAAATGAACATGAGAAGAAACTACCCCTCTTGCTTTGCTATTTCGCATTTTATTCATGACTGTTCATATCACTCCCTCTTGTATGACAGCCAGTACTCCCTCAATGAAAATTCTCTGATTAAAGTGGCCAGAATATATTATCATTCTAATTACAGAATAACAATTATCTGATCCACCACGTACACAAATAAACTGGAAATAAAATGCAAAGGACAATCATGTGAATAGACCCCTTTCTCAGATGCATGACTTTGTCTTACTTTTGTACGATGCACGAGGATTAAACTAACTTTATGAGAACTGTTTTTCACAATCTTCTAAGCAATGAAAACTGGAATAATGCTTTGCATGACATAAAATAATATAAAGAGGATGTAGCTTTGCGTCAACATAGTGTGATTGTGTGAAATATAATCTAACCCATCTCCTTTCATCCATTCTCGGTCTATAATTATGTTTGTATCCCTTTTCATTGATCTCTTTTGCTCTTATTTTCTTTCTGTCTTCCTCTTCTTCTTACTCTTACTCTTCTTTCTCTCTGTCTCTGCATGTCTCTCTCTCTCTCTCTCTCTCTCTCTCTCAATGTATGTTTATCTACCCCGCCTCTCTCTATCCATCTCACTCTCGCATTCTTTCACCATTCCCTTTCTACATTATTTTATCTACCTTTCACCCCTTCCCCCTCTCAAACACTTTCCAAACACCTCTTTTGTTACCACCACCACTCTCCCTCCCTCCCTCTCCCCTCTCTCTCTCTCTCTCTTTATTTACTCCCATCCACTTTCTCTGTCTCTCTTTTTCTCATATCTCTCTCTTTATATCTATCTATCCTTTTTCTTATCCCTCCCCCTCTCTATCCCCGGTATCAGCCCGTCCCCAGCCCCCCTCTCCCTCTCTACCTCGCTTTATTTTCATCCCAATTCATTCTAATTAATAACCCCTACATGCAACGCACTGCCAATATACACTTCATTCCACTTTCTTTATATTTGTTCTTTCTTTCTTTCGTCTTCGTCTTCTCCTTCTATTTCTTCTTCTTCTCCTTTTCATCCTCCCTCTACTTCTTCTTTCTTTGTCTTTCTTCATCGTTACTGGCGCCACATTGTGTGTGTGTGTGCAACTTCATTCTGCGGTCACGTGACCTAGTTCCCTTTCCGAATAAAGTGTTGATAAAATGTAGCGAGTAACTAGGTTTCGATAACATTGTTGAGCGAAACGACGAGAGCAACACACGTCATTTACCACATATTTAGAGCGAGTGGATTGTATGGAAATTGTCGAAGAAGAAGCAGTAATAAATTAATCGTCGACCTAGCGTGAAAAAAGGTGGAAAATAGAATATTGATGTAATACAAAAGCAGGGCTGCGATGCAATCGAAAGAAGTTCGTGTAAGAAACAAGTGAACCGGCAAACAAATAGGGAACTGTTCCAATTATAAGAGACATTACAAATGAAAAGGCGAGGGAGAGAGAGAGTGAGAGGGAGAGAGAGAGACAGAGAGAGACAGAGAGAGAGACAGAGAGACAGAGACAGAAAGAGAGGGAGGGAGAGAGAGAGAGAGAGAGAGAGAGAGAGAGGAGAGAGAGAGATATGGGGAGGGAGAGAGAGAGAGGAGGGAGAGAGAGAGAGGGAGGGAGGAGAGAGAGAAAGAGAGAGAGAGAAATGATTGCGAGAAAATAGAGAAATAAAGGTATGCGATGTTTGTTTGTCGTATCACAGAATACCTTGGCCCACATTGATTGAAAGTTGAACTTCATTTTGACGGTGAAGGTGCATGGGAAGACCTCGATCCATGAATTGGAATTAATCTTTTCGCTACTCGCACTGCATATTATGAACATGGTGAAGATGGATGGCTCTTTTTGTAGAAATGTTTGAATAGAGTTCAATTTACTCGGATCATCATTTCTATTGATACCTATTGCACTTGTTGAGATTGCGGAGAGTGGATGGTATGTTTACTAAAGGGCAACCGAGAAGAATGATACCGGCGCCCTCTCTTCATCGTGGCTATATGACCTTGAGTGTTAATAATGACTATAGTTTCTGAGTCGTTCTCACTATGATAATTTTGGGCTTACAGATTTAACTGAGTAAACTTAGAACAGGCATACGAGGAATCATTTGTATAATTATTATCTTTATTTTATCTTATCATTTATTCATTGAGTCCTGTTTCACTTGTATTATCTACCGTTCATCCACTCTCATCTTTCCTCTTCTCCCTCCGGTTGCAAATTTTACTTCTACTTTTAATTACTCCTCTGTCTTTGATCCCTCTGTCCCTTCCTTTTCATTATCCCTTCATATCACTTCCCCCCTCTCTCTCTCTGTCTCGCTGTCTCTTATAATAATGGTAATATGTATAATAAAACGGGGGAGAAAGAGGAGAGAGAGAGAGAGAGAGAGAGAGAAGGAGATATAGAAAGAGAAAGGGGACGGGACAAGAAGGAGACCGGAGAGGTGGAGATAGGGAGGGGGCGGTGGAGGGGGATATGGGAAGGGAGAAAGAGAGAGAGAGAGGCTGAGAGGGAGGGGGTAGGTAGGTAGGTAGGTAGGTAGGGAGGGGGAGGGGGGGAGGGTGAGTATATCTACGGAAGGAAGTAAGGTAAAAACTTAAATCATAACGCTCATGCAAAACAATAACACTCAGGACATTCAAGTCAACTGAAATCACAAATCGCATACGGTATCAATAAAACAAATCCTTTTGAATTTATTGTACCCACAAGATTTTGTGATGATTATAATCTTTTCTCCAATTGATCGACTCACTGAAAGCGAAAGAAACAATACACGATGTTAAATATAGCTCAGCAGAACAAGCCCACTGTAGATATTTCTTTGGATAAACCCGTGAACAATATACCATTATACCATTTTCAATTTGCATAAAAACAGACTATACTTCATGTACTTATGTGCCCTCATACGCGAGTATCATATATAACATCAGTATAAATACACAGATGCATGCGACTTGTACGCCATCTTGAAAAAATTTACATACGTTTATAATTTCTGTACAGTGGCTTAGCGTCCTCCAATAATCACATATAACATCGAGACAATTTGGCGTGGAATCAAAATACAAAACATAACATAGAAATTCGATAAATGCGTATATTCTAATTGCAAAGAAAGATATATGTTTGTGGAGTATCTACAGTACTGTTTCAAATAAAATTATCCAGTGAATCTAGATAGCAAACGATTCGTCTATGTTCAAAATATACCTCAAATACACATAGATCTCGCAATATCATTGTAGCTAGTTTGCCCATTACAATCATATTACCTAAACTATCATTTGTAATCAAACCATTAACTATTCTGAATAATAAATCAAGATAATGTGGCAATCAAAACGTATGGTTAAACGATTCTTATTCAGTCTTCAACTTTAAATATCGCGATAAGTGGTTACGAGAGGTAAACAAAAATGATTAGAGAAAATGAAATAAATTTACAGTACAAATACAAATTATATTTGAAAGAACAGTTATTACCCTCTAAATTAACAGCAGCCGCGGTCTCTCATTAAAATTCAAAGCACAGCAATTCTTCGACCTGGTTAACTCTTTGACATCAACACGATTATGGAAAATAAATCACAAATAAGGTAATCCTAATTTTTTAGAATATCATTTTTAAACAACTAGATGTGAAAGCAGGAAGATATAGATAAGAGGCCAATCTGTGATTGTCAAAAAGAAACAAGAAGTGAAGGGAGGGAGGGGGGGGGGGTGGGTTCGATGAATTCCCTACCTCAATTTGCCAATAAAATCTACATTTTAAAAAAAGAACAGTTCATCTTTAATTTGTAGATAAGTGAAATGAAAATTAAAAGCGTTAGCAAACTGATGACATTTTTAACGACATCCGACATTCATACTTTCTCACGAGTCAGGGTCAATACATCCAACTAATGTATAGCGCCCGACATAAGTGCTCCGCAGTTAAAATATTACATTCATCATTTAACATAATAAGTTTGAAGTTCTTGGCTAACCTAATTGCCCTTATACAATGCCATGTCATGGGTGCTTGATGTCACGTGTGCTTTCTATACTGCCGTAATGGAAGACCCAGTATTTTTTCGAACAGTTTTCTTTGAGAGCTCGCATTCTGGTAAAAATACTGATGAATGTGAATTGAAGAAAACGCTCCATTAAGTAAAACATTTATGGTGAGGATATGAGAGTCGTTTTGTTGAGAAAAAAAAGGATTGGTAGCTCAATAATAATTTCAAAGGTTTGAATAACGAAAATGAAACTCAATGGCCTTCTTACGCGATGCTGTGTGTCAAATGCCGAAGGGCCTTGCGTTTGCGTACAGTATAAGGTTTATTCTGTAATAATGATTTCATGGTTAACCAGTGTAGTAGTGCAGGAAATCAGAAACATAATGTATGCTCAAGAAAAAAAACCCAAAAAACAACATAAATATATAACACATAATATAAGGAATCGAAATTAAAACTTTACAGTACTGAAGGCACATTGATAAACGATTGGATTTTATTTACAAAGATATTGTAACATTTGCTTGTATATCATATTTCTAGATTATATATTACTGCTCTTGGGAAAGCTGATATATTTGTGATTTTTTAAATTATTATAGACAGTGCTAAATTAAATTGGCGGCCTTGCCAAAGAATGCAATTTAGACATTATAGATAGGTATGAATTTGTTAGCAAACCTGCTAGCATTTGTGAGGAAATATATTGGTACAGTGAAAATCATGCACTACTCCCTTGAACTTTTAATAATATAATGATATAAACAGATGACTGTATTTAGGTAGTTCCCTTCCGGTTGTTCCCGGGCCCCCTTTTGCCCCTGCCCCAGGAGGGGAAAATATCACATGGTCCTTCCTACTAACCCAGAATATACGTTGAAGGAATATAATATTATAAGCATCGTGATATTCTAATCTAGTATTATTGAAATCGAGATTACACTTTGAACAAGCATGGACCGATTATTTTAAAACAAATGTAGAAACTCAATTTTAGAAGAGTGAGTCGAGAGAACCTGTTGTTTATGTTGCAATAGGAGTTCAATGATAATTTAACTTTTGAATTTCGTATAACACCAGGGACCCGTTTCACAAAGCCTTTTTACAATGACAAATGACAAAAATCAGTGACAAATCTGCTGATAACCAATCAGAAGCAAGGATTTCAGTAGCTTATAACAAAAACTGTCATTTGTCACTGATGACAAGTTTTGTGAAACGCCCCCCAGGTGCTGAATGCATTAGCTAGGGGCGGGAGAGAGAATATAATATACGCATCGCGATTCTAATATTATTGAAATGAAGATTTACATTTTGTATGCTTTATGTTCACCGATTGTTTTAAAAACGAATGAAAATTCAATTTCAGACACGCGTCGAGAGGAACCGTCATTTATGTTGCGTTAAATAGGAGATCGATAATATTTCAGCTTTTAAATGTGGTATCAAACCATAATGTTGAAGGCATTAGAGGGGATGGGGGAGGGAGAATATAATACACGCATTGTGATATTACATTTTAGTATATTTTAAATCAAGATCACTCTCTGAACGAACAGTCGCTGATTGTTTGCACAAATAAATGTAAAATTCCATTTCAGACATGTGTCGAGAGAAACTGTTGTTTATGTTGGCATTAGCAGATCGATAATCGATTGCTGTTTAGCCTGGGAAAGCCATCTGTTCTGTTCGGTCGCCATATCGTATTACAACTCTCCCTCGAGGTTGAATATTCTGTGGCTTCGAGGCAGGAACAAAACCCATAATAAAATTAAGCCTTTTCCTAAAAACATGCAATTCATCACGGGTTTGTAGCAAGTGGGATGGTTCCTTGAAAATCAATCATTGTCTTCCATCCGTAAAAAACGACCAGCACTTGTTTGCAATGTTTAAAAGCAGTAATCACGTAACCAAAACCTGTACAATTTGTAATAAAATCGTGGAGAGCATACTAAAATGCGTCAATGATATTTTTCGAAATATAAAAGGGCGGTCGTCATGTCCTTGCTATACTGTGGTGTGTACACATTAATTATGTACGCAGTATCCGACACATAAGCTGCGGTAACAGAATATGAAATGCACATACATACATGTACGTATCGACATAAACACAGTGTTCCCATACACGTGATGTATAACTCTGTTTTAAAAGGTAAACACAATATACTTCACATATGTTTGTTTTTCTTCAAAACTATAAAATACTGAGGCCTACAAAGAGGAATTTGATTCAGCTGCATTAAGTTCTATGCACGCCCATATTTGGTTATGGCTTGAATTATGCGTGTGCAAGTATAATAGGATGCTGTTGGAAATTTATCAAATTACAAGTTAAAGTTCATTGCCGCGTGAAAGCTGCCGAGGTTAACGAACTCAAGGAGTTTTGAGAGGGAGATGACCGCCTTAAAAACTTGCATCAGCTGGTGAAGAACCGCACGGTATTTACGAAGAACATTTTCGATTGTTTTAACGGTGGACTCGATTTCCCGTTATGAAACTCTCTTTCGAGAAAAACTTGCCAAAATGTATTTTTTCGGGTTTACTTATCGTGCAAAACTTGAAAGATGATTTTTTGTTTGAAAAAAAGAAGAAGCTTCGAACAAGCTGTTAAATATCATAAAAACCGGGAAAGGGGAGGGCTGGGGTGCCAACACCCACATTTGACTTGTTATGTGTAGGCCTATATATTTTTCTATGACTGTGTAAACCTATGTTATGCCATAACTTTTTTATTGTTTTAGCTACATGTATTAATATGCCATTGTAATTGCATTATTTATGCATTTATTTTCATTGTTAGACACGGCCCCAATGTAATAGCGGTCATGTCACTGTCTGGGCTTTTAACCGTGTATAACTAGAGCTGAATAAATAAATGAAATAAATAACTTGGATTCTGAAACTGCACTTGGCTTTGCGAGAACTCGGAACTACCTTTAAACATGTCACCTTGCCTTGATGATCTAGGTGAGTAGCGATGGGTATAGCTGTAGGCGGTCATCACACCCCAAGTTCTTGACAAATTGTCCAATTATACGAAACCCTACTCCAATTTCTCATGCTAATTCTTCGTTTGCCATGGCAGTACGCCGTGCATATTATTCAGACTCGCTAATATTATGACGAATAACATTACATGTACATGTGCGTGTGGGTATGTTTTTAAAGATCCGTCCCATTCTGCATTTGCAGCTAGCATTATAGTGCACTATCCAACCATGATAACCTTTAGTCAAAATGTACTGTAACACCTTCGTTTGTTATTATGAAAAAAGTACATTTAAGAAAGAAAAAAAATGAAGAAGGGAAAAATGCACTAATGCTCTTAACATCTTAAAGCCTGTCTGCACTAGTTTGGCAAGGAGGGATTAGACCTCCCAGCGTGGTCACTGATAGGTGGTTATCTCATCAACTCAGCTCTCAATTAACATAAGAAAAAGAGGATCATGGGGGACCAACGGGCAGCGCTTATGCATTGTTTTGTATATAGAGGGAGCAAGTAGCTACAAGTAGTGCAGTGGGGCTTTAATGAAACGCATACGATAAAGTAACATTTCTTACCGGTCCGGCCAGTAATGTGAATTCTTTCATACGCAGAACAGTTATCCTTTCCTACTCTACCGATCTCTTTAGAGTAGAATGGCATGTCCCCCAAAAAAAAAAAAAACTTCAATGTGGCATACTCCAAGTACACTGTTAAATACACACAATCATCATAACCAAATGCCACCGGTAGCAATTTTTGAAAGGAAAGGGCAACTCAAAACTTTGAAAAAAGGTTCCTTTTATTGCTGTTGCAAAGTTGCTTGTCAGAATCAAGACTACTTTTTGCCTATTAGTGAATTTTCGGACCCCCCTCGGCCAGAGAATCCTGGACACGCCATGACCGCTCGTGTGGTCAATCCGCCCAGCTTGTAATTTCAAGAGGGCTCGCCTTCTTCTAACTCGGTATAATAAAGACTCTCACGCCTGGTGATGAGTCCAGCTACGCACAATTTACTCTCGCCACGGGAGGGTGGAGACAGGAGATCACGTAGCAACAGTACCACAGCCCATAGCAACGGGATCGCATCACTTGGATGGCACCGGGATGGGTTGGTCAATGATCTCCTTAGGGGTACTGGCATGGTGTTGCATTAAAGAAAATTACAAAGAGACCACCGCGTTGTTCGAATTTGAGGAAACAATCTCCCATCTCCATGTCTTGTACATGTACGTCAATTATTTTCTGATTTGAGGCAGTTATAAATTCAAAGTTGTAGGGCTACTAAACCAACATGTTGTTTAATACTTCAAAACAAACCAATTTAACTATTATGAAGATATAATCAGGAGTACCCGAACCACTGCAATAATTCGTATTCAACCAAGTCTTTTTTTTCTAATTTCTAGCATCCAGAATCATACGATTTTCTTCCAGAACATATATCTGATTGATTACACGTCCATAAAACCCAACAACAACAACAACAATATCCATCCAATTTTCAAAATTTCCCGAAACTTTGCATTACCTTTAAATATGTGGTCCTGTCTTAGCATGTAAGTAAACTACCATCATTTCTATTAACTCTTTTCATCAAATAATCCAGGGGATTTGGGGACCAGCGTTTTGACACAGCTCCGTGTGTAATCGACCAGAAAATGCAAATAATCATTTTTCTCGGTGTAAATAACGTCATGCTTTTATGTGCATTGCAGATCTAGTTCTGATCAAAGCAAACAATAAATTGCCTGGTGAAAGAGACACCACTGGGAAATTCCGATGCAATGAAAGGCATCTTCATCGAAGTGGATAATCTAAACGATCCTGAATAATCGCAGTTCAAGACGGTCTCCTTTCATGTCTATCTTCTCAAAATAAAAATGGCAAAGAGACAAAATAATCGTTTTGACATTCGCAAGGTTCTGAAGCCATGTTTACGTCTACACCCTAAAACATATAAAACGTGAGGAATGTGATATCTGAATTTACGTTGTGTGGTATTCGAAATGAAATGTTACCATTGGGTCTGCTCTTGTATGGAAAGAAATCATTAGCAGTTTGTAATCATGCTCTTTACAATGAAAAGACCTGCACATGTGGGTATATATCATATACATTCCTAAATTCCTTTTAGGAACAAACTTTAATGCTTCGAACTTTATAGGGCAACTCATGCCGTAGCGCTTTGAACTGTGACTTCCTATTTTCGGGAGGGGGCTGCATGTGAAGTTATAATCAATGCTCAAACATTCTATTTGTCGGAAAAAATCTGGGAAAAGTAAAATGAAAATCGATTTATTACGTTAATTATTAACTATGACTAATAATAGTACCTTTTTACGAAAGACTTAAATTATATAGACTTATTTGGCTCCCGTTGCAGTAAAACAAATGAAAATCAAACCGATTTCGTCATCACCTTGTAAAACCCTTTTCCGTGGACAAATATAGACAGCTTGAATCAATTAATTCTAAATCAATTAAGATTATACTGGAAAATGATGCAAGAATTGAACAAACAGCAGTTTGCACGTACAGTAAATTGATCGGTCGAAATGAATGTATGTATTAGCAGCCCGAATCGATATTTTCTAAAGACACTTTACGTGACCAAAACTGTCTACGCTAGTTGAATTTGAATTTTACAGAGGGAATTAGGGGTTTCCCATTGTATTTTCGAATTAAATTATGAACTGTAAGAAACTTTTGAATATTAAAATTAAGCAATTAATAAAGAAATATATTTATAAAGTTATACAGTTTTCTTACAGTATAATTTTACGAAGCAAAGGATTCTGATTACAAAAACGAAAATAAATGTTTGATTGCCATTTTATGTACATGCGAATATGCCACCAGAATATGATCTTCGAAACACATTGCGATCGGAACAATTCTCTTCATGTGATGTTGATAAACTCCCTTGGTATACAAAAATGAAAATAACTGTCTTCCACTTAAACCGCAAAATGAAAATTGATAGTTTTTGTTTGGCAAACGAAACCAATTATTTGCTTTATTGGGGATTTCTTAACGTGATATACTCCCGAGATTATGATTCCATTACACTTAATTTAACATATTACTCTACGCTTCATGAAAATTAGTTCTTTCTTAACCTTCAGTCGAATAAAGAAAGAACCAGTTTTTAATTTACAACACCAATCACATGAACCTCTTCAGTAATCAAATCTATGCTTCTTTTTTTACTATGATGTCAATATTTACATTAATAAGGTAAACAACAACAAAAGGGTTCGGGCGCGTAAGCTGTAGGGCCTGCTTTTCCAATAACTAGGACGCGTTTTTAATAAACGGTATCAAGTTGATTTCCTTTGGGGGAAAGAAAGAAAGAGAATAATATCACCGGGAGTTGCACGTTTCTCGAGAATTTGTGTCTTAGATGCTTTGAGAATAAAGTCAAACAACTTGGTCGAGTGATCAATTCCATCCATATGATTGAACACACGTCATAAAGACTTTGGAATGCGCAATGTTTTGCCAAGATCATAGGGACAAGGTCAAGCATTGTCACTGCTTAGAGTCGTCATATTTCGCTCCAACTATTAAGGTCATTAAAATTAAGGCGTAGTGAGGGGGGAAATGGGGAAAGGGGGCGTCCCCCAGTATTAAATCATTCGCCCATTACGTTGTGCCACACGTGATAGCCAGAAGGGCGTTTATTTGATATTGTTGTGAGTTAATGCCTTTTAGGCTCTTAAAACACACTCTGGGTTGTTTGTTAAGCATGCTAGCAACACATTTGATAATAATTCGATGCACATGTTGATTCTATGTTCATGTTAAAATAAAAAGAAAAAAACCCTAATAACAAAATGTACCAGTTCTGAAGTTTACACACTTGATTTCAGCCTACATTAGCACAGAATATGAGAGTTAACTCCTATATAAAACCTGATTTTGAAGCTCATGAACAGAAATTACCTCAGAATATGCTATACCTCTTTAAAGTTAATAACACAATCGTTTATGGTATACAAATTCATGGAATTCGTTTAGATTATTAGACGGAATTCAGTTGAAAAATAACCCCAACCCCTCTTTCCTTTGTCACAAAAGGTATTGTCTGGGTTATAAACAAAAGTTGTTAAATGGCGACCTTGACCAACAGGCATTATTCCAAGCATACTGTTGGCGAGATACACTCTTCACATATCGAACTTTGTAGCAAATGGCGAAGTTTTTTTTCTTGATGAAGGTGAAATATAGATGCGAAGTGATCCGAAGTTTTAGCACTGTATACAACTTTGGACTGATGCAATAATTAAGCGACATAACAGCATTCCATGTTCACGTGACGGTAATAATGAAGTAGAAGTTGAAATCATTTTCAGTTGCTGAACAATCCAATTATTTCCACCTGGTAGAGCTTTCATACTATCCAGACATCGTCCGCAGATATACGATTGACGAATTGTTACAACGCGCACAGTATTTACGAAACAAATAAGTTATTATATTCCAAAAACTGACTTCCATTTGATCACAGAATAGTCACAAAATAGGACACAGAAGATGCTGACGAATGTGTAGTAAAAATTGTTGAACTCGATGTATACTAAAAAAACTAGTCCTTTTCTCCACGGCTAACTATAGTAAGTAATGCTTGTAATGCTGAGAAAATAAATGGCTTCGAGACCCCTAAACTTTGCTCAACCAAACTGTAATAAGACGACGCGATGATATAACTTGAGAAGAAAAAAATAACGATAATACTGCTGTCATGTTTTCAAACATGCGACAGAACTTGTTCTTTCTCGTAATGAGGCCTCCCTCCTCATGCGTTTTTGCTGCCTCTCCTCAAAGTTTGACTTGAGCACCCAGACTATGAGTCCAATAAACGCACTGACAGCCAGTAAACAGATAATGACCGATTCATACTCAGCTTTGGGAGGTAGCTCTTGATAGAAGCTGTTCTTGTAGCCCGGTTCGTTCCCGGGCTCCTCGACTACCGACCCCTGCCAGCCCGGTGCTGCGGTGCTGTTGACTGGCAGAACCATGATACACACCAGAAGCACGATAACCCACCTGTGGAATGTCATTTGTGCGGCCGGATTCAAACCCAGTTTAGACTCACACTGTCCCCCGAGCCGCCCATCTCGGGCCCCTCCAGCTAATCGTCTTACTGTCTGAACAGCGGAGGGGATCAAGCGAGAGACGCTGCTTACCAAGTCGAATACACAACGTCCAATTGTTACACCTGTCCATAGAGGAAAAGATGGACGCAGCCGTGCGTGAAGCGTAAGATTGTCCCCCTTGACGGGAACGTCCTGGCTGGATAGCGGACACCGTGGCGCCTCAACCTGGGCGCCATCGTGATCTGTGCTGGCGACATTGGACGTAAACTTTGATCGAGAAAGTTTTTCAAGCACACCACTTGATAACACCATATCGTTTTGGAGTCTCTCATTTACTGTACTCCTCTCCAACGTTGTATCATCCGTTAAATCTGTACACGTGTTGTTATAGTTAGAGGAAGTAGCTATGAGAGATAGATTGTTCGGATGTGAGAGTGTAGTGTCACTAGGCTGAAGTTGGCGTATATGAAGCTGCTGCGTGATGCCTGCATCTCCCTGTCCGACGCCCGGCCTTGCTGCCTCCTTCTCGCGATGTCTCCGAGACCACTTCTTCAGTAGTGTCCTCCTTCGGTGGAGGCAGCAGCAGAAATGAGTCAATTCCCCGCGATTTGGCGACTTACAACACGACACCCACGTCACAGATGACGTCATGTCTTGAGTCACGGGGTGTGCGTTTGTGTAGAATAGTGTTTGGTTAGTCGGCGTGCCAGGCTGGTCCATGCTACACCTTCCCGTACGCCTTCTCTCCCCTGGGCAATGCGGTATCTGCTCCATGGCATGGCGGCTAGTCTCTTTATCCTCCAAAAGATACCTCTACACCTAAGAAAAGACACAAAGGAGGGAGAGAGAAACACATGAGGAAACACATCAAATCTATGCTCTCACGTCCATGAATCAAACAAAATGAAAGCAAGTTAAAAGTAAACAGACCAGTATTTTTTTTTTCTCCTTGAAAGTTTGATTGTGAACCAGTGGGGCGGAAAACCCTATTTGTTATTACTCGAGGTATGTGTGTATTCACCGTGCACTGACAGTCTCTTTAACATACGCAGCTGCATACTACACACACTGCTTTGACGTATTTTTACACCACCCCCCCCCCCCATATCACGGTGATGAATTGCATGGCTAAATTTATATCCACAGCTTTTTAATCGGCCATTTTCGTAATGTAACCAAATCTAATGCATACGTCTTTGTGAAGTGCCTCGATACGACTTATTTCATTCACCTCTTACAAATAATTGTATGTCAATAGTCAGAATGTGAATTTCATACAGTATTTGTTGCTAGGTAGGGCAAACATTTTGGCTTGCCCTACCTAACAACACATAATATATGCAGCTTGCATTCTGACTATTGAAAGACAATTATTCATCACAGGTAAATGAAATAATTCGTATCGAGACACTTATAAATTTGGTTCAATTACGAGAATGGCCTATTTAAAACTAAGTGCGAAATAAGCTGACGACCTGGGCTCTGTTGCATAGAACTTACCATTGATGGTAACTTTGCCATCACTATCAACTACCATGGTAACATCACTCAACAGCCAATCAATTCAAGGTTTCCAAGGAAGTTACCATCAATGGCAAAGCTACAGTACCATCATAGTAAGTTGTATGGATTATTAGCACAAGATTGAATGACCACCCATATAGAATACGACACTATGCAATGTTTATAATCCTAAGGTGATCCGACAATGTATTTACACACGTTACCAAGTGTGACGGGCTTATTGCATACATCATTTTCTTGCTAGGTCGGGCAAACATCATGTCTTATCCCACTCGATGTATGCAATTTGCATTGTGACTGTTATAATCATTCGCAACCATGGTAATAGGTGAATGAATAATTTAATTATTTATAATTTATAATAACGAGGCGAAGACGTTTGTGCATACAATTTGATTACATAACGAAAATTGCCTATTCCTCCGGGCTCTACTTCATCGGAGATACAAGGTAAGGGATGCAATTTTGGTTGCTTGTTTGGTGTTAGGTTAGGGTTAGGTATATATTGTTGAACCCACTGCAGCGAATGCAATAGCGAATGCAACGGTTATTAGAAAGTAAGAATAAAATGAAACGAAAAACAAAAATGTGTATAATTATGACCGTGATAACCATCCTGTATTACATACAGTGTTATATTCCTGGACTTTTCTTTAATGACAGTTCAGTCCTTTCAATAATTTGTTTATTTTGTATAAATGTTTTTTTTTTTCGTTGCCATTTGTACGTGTTTTGGCCAGAACTGTCATTAAAGAAAAGTCGGCTGATCGTTGAATCGCGCCCACGGAGTGCAAATAATCATTCTCCGGTTTTGTCTGAGCAAAATTGTAATATTTATCTTTCATTCACAGATTGAGGACAAATTAAGCCTCATGTCGCCGGTAACGGTAGTATGCAATGACAATGTATAGAATGTTCGTATCCCACTGGTAACGCAATAGGAGGATAGCATGGAGAGATGTAAATAGTTATAACAATCAATGCCCCTTTTCACTTGCCCTATATTTCTCTCTCTTCATATCTCCTTATCTCTGTCTCTGTCTGAGACATTCTTCTCTGCTTTTGTTGATTTGATCTTTGTTCTCTCTTTTCTGTCTCTCTCTCTCTCTGTCTCTCTCTCACTTACACACCCTTGTTATTGTTTGTGTCTGTCTCCTGTTTGATCTCTCTGTAATGTGGGGGCGATTCTTCGTTTTTGTTTGTCTGTCTGTCTGTCTCTCTCTATCTATCTGTGTGTGGCTGCATTGTCTTTTTCTCTCTCCCTCTTTCTCTCCCTGTTTCTACATGTCTCTCCCTCTCTCTCACTCCCTCCCCCATCTTTGATCCCTCAACATTTCACATTGGCTATAACCACATATTCCCTGGCGCCCTATTAATTGCAACTGAGGATGAAGATTGTTATGACGCAAAATGATTGCACGAAAGCAAACATCACAATGGAATACTAAACACACACTCATTTTTTTATAATTGTGAACAGTTTTGGGAATCGGCAAAGATTAAGAACAAAAACAGTCCTTGCTGCAAAAATGTTTGATGTGTGAGAGAGATATAAATAGAAATCCCTTGCTACAGCTACCTGTTATTCCATCCACTCTCTCTCTCTCTCTCTTTCTTTCTTTAACCACCCCTCCTTTCTCTCTCCTACCCTCTCTCTCTACCATCCACTCATCATCCATTAATGAAGTGCAAATTACAAACCAATAATTTGTTAACAAAACATAACGTCCATGACGTTCGTCGGTGTTATTTGATATGACATAAAATTCATGCAAGTGTAGTTTTCTAAACATTAACAAAAAAATAGAATTTGATTAGAGAAAAAAAAGATTTGGTGCGTCATGAAAGGTAATTTACCCCGGGGGAACCCCGATTCACGAGGGTGCAACAGTGACCCATTTCGCAAATGCAACTGTGACAGTAGGGATGCTGTTATTACAACCGTTAAAGGGACTTGGTAACATTGTTCAGATGAGAGAAAGTGGTGCTAAGGTAATGACTTCAATGCTAGATGTACAATTAAATATAATCTGAAAATTTGAGTGAAAACGGACCATTATTAATGATACAAATTGGGAAAAAACTGATCTGATCGATTTCTTGATTCTCCCAACTATATTATTACAATTTAATTACATTTTAGGTGAATGAAAATCGTCACAAAACAATATATTGGCTCTATATACCATTCCAGACATTTAAGTGTTGAAAGATTTTTAATAGCCTGTTTTATGTCTTTTTTCATGGAAAACGGTTGGGAAAATTCAAAAATGGTTGGGAGAATTTACTGTTATTCACTGTTAGAGGGTGTTGACCAGTGACGCCTTCAAAGAAAACCATAGATATCTTTGTGGTTTGAGAATTTTTTCAGGATTTTTTGCATGTCAGAGGGTTTGTACAGTAGAAGGAATATAATAAGTAACATTTTATACACAAATTATGCAATTTTTTTAATCAACCTTCAACAATGTTACTGAGTCACTTTAAGGTCTAAAATTCGAACCTATATTTTTCAGTTCCATTACGTGAAACATTATGTATCGTTCTATTCAGTCCAAATTATTTACAAAATGTAGGCACTATTTAACTTTTCAAAACACGCATCAGTAAAAAGGGTTACAGGAATAAAAACTATACATAAATGAGTTGTGACAATAGTAAAGGACTCCTTTGAAGTGTAGCTTCGAGTACCCATGATATTGATAGAGTGATGAACAGATTAACAGTGGTTTTTCATGCACTAAATAATGATAAATCTTCTTTAATTTCCTATATCAGGGAAGATTTGTGAAAGAAAATTATGACAAATCAAACAATTTTATCACATTCACGACCCCGTGAAAATGCTAACTAGTACCTTTAAAGTCCTGATTTTATCTGACATTTCACTCCGTATGATAGTCAATTCCATAAGCTACAGTACCGAGCAATATATAATTCTATTTCATCAGTGTTAGTACATTGATTTCTCCTTTGTTCGCAATGCAGGGCAGCACTTAAGGATATGGTCTTGATGCCGTTTTAATAAAAGATATGACCGCAAAGACTAGCCATCTGGCTGTAAGTCAGTCCTCCATGCAGTTATTGGATTTTTTTTATATTTCTTACCAAAAACATTCTCCCTTGAAAATATGAAGCAAAGATTCGATTTTAGAAAATGTCATGGTATTTATAAGTTGTTTTGGGTAAGTGGATGATGGAGAGCTAGGGAATACCGCATCTCGTATAATCGTGCACAGCAACCGTGATAAACGAGGGGCAGTTTCGACTTTAACGCTTTAGAAGTTTCCATTTATAATGAATAATATTTTCATCAAGCCATTGATCCACATTCGCCTCTCTTCACCCAGGAGATAATGGAAATCTGTGTGAATTTTGCAGGAAGCCCCTGTGATAACTCATTGCCTTTGCCGTGCGAAAAGAGAATTTTCATCATGAAGTCTGTATATCCCAGGCTTAATGATACTTAGCCGATATTCTTCAAATTTCGATATGATTCAATTTCGTATGATCCATCCGTGGATTTTAAAATTATAAATTATAATAAAATACTTCTAGCTCCACCTGAATATAGGGTGCAGATAATGCATAAAATGGTTTGCGGGTTGAATAGAGTGACTATAGGAAAATTAAAGCCACGCAAATGCATGCATGAAACACTGCATAGGAAAGCTACACATTATGATATCTACCACCGGTATCATCATCATCACTTCACAGTAAACATAAATCAGTCAAAACCATGTATACTTACTGAAAATATGCAAGAGAGTATATTCCAACCACAACAAACTTCATAGAGGCTATGCTTACAGATGTTGTGCATATCACAGATAAAAGTTTGGTGTGCCGTATGCTTGTGCGAGGGATTACATGCACATAGAGCAATAGCTCCCATGACAATAATCTATTGTACATTATAAATCCAATAGTGCTTAGGTTCAATGTATAACGGCATGGTACCATATGTTCATCTCTCTCGTTGTTTAAATCCTTGCTTTATAAATCAATAATTTTAACCGGCATGATTACTATCCACTGTGCCTTTCATTACCATATGGGATCATATTTTCGCCATGGCTACCGATGAGTATATTGTTTCACCGTATTATGCTATACGTTTCGTTTATTAAATTGATAATGCGATATCATGAATAAAAATAAAAACATAACGGTATGTTTCATTTAATTAAATTTCCAGGAACTTGTTTACATGAGTCATATACATTTAGGTTATGAGCGGGAAGGCTTATAGTTTGGGCTTCATATTGAATAGCTAGTCCACAAATCTTCGAGCTTTCGATTCAATTATGCTTTGCTTCCTTATCTTAGATTGCGAGAAGGTAGAGAGGCAGGGAATAAGATGAGGTGAAGAAATGGGAGGGGTGGTGGATGACAAAATACATGTTTATCAAAATTAGAAATCCACTCTTCGATTTTCGGGGTCCTACTAGGGATCGCTTCAATTTGGAGTTGAATGTCTCCATATTACAGTGGAATCCACTCCATAGTAAATGGTTGATTTACCTTTTTTGAGAGTGGATTCCACTATTTTAAGAGTGGATTTCCACTCACGCAGTGATCGTTTACTCTCTGAATTAACAGGACTGGAAATCACACTATTTACTATTTAGTCACATTGAGTGATCACTGCTTTTTCGAGTTGAATCTACTCCTAATACAGTGAAATACACTCCCTAGTAGTGGTTGAATTACTCTTTTTAAAGTGGACTTCCACTCCAAAAAAAAAAAGATTTCTAGAAACTGGGCTCCAAAAAGAGTATTTTTTTTCTTCTTTTGGTCGTAGTTTTCTTTCTCGGTCATATCGACTGTCCATTTAGTGGACACCATGGTCAACAAACAAACATAAATCGCACAAAATTACGGTCATTTTACACTCGTGGGTGGCATCTGTTTACACTTTAGAATAACATTCCAAATGAACCTATTCCATGTGTTTACACGACCACGGACAACCTTAATAAATCACCACTTTGTAATTGCCTTAAACCCAACTTCGAATAAATACATGCGTTTCTTTTCGTCATTCTTCACACTTTGGGTCTATACAGTTTCAAATGTAATATCCATCCTGTAGTCACCAACTGGTCACAACGCCAAACCGAATCCAACGTTGAAAAGCTACTATTTACTATAAAATTTACTATATTCATTAAGGGTGCACTATATTTGCATTAACGGTTCATCTGGCATGTATAAGTATATAAGTAGATCTGGGGGTGTTTCACAAAGACTAAGATCGAATTTAAGTTGGACTTAACTATGGCAGGCTGTTTATGTCACTGTTTGCTCTCACCATTTACTGGCATTGGTCTCTCAAATGACGTACAAATCATGGTCACAAATCTACAGAATTTACATTTTTTGATAATTCATTATTGGAGGAAAAAATATTATTTAAAGATCATAATTAAGAGACCAATGGTGAGAACAACCAGTGCAATGAACGGCCTGCCATATTTAAGTCCAACTTAAAGTCGATCTTAGTCTTTGTGAAACACTCCCGAGGGTCCCTTCTCACAAAACTTGTCATCAGTGACAAATGAGAGTTTTTGTTTTAGCTAGTGAAATCCTTGCTTCTAATTGGTTATCAGCAGATTTGACATTGATTTTCGTCATTTGTCATTGAAAAAAGGCTTTGTGAAACGGGTCCCTGGTATAAATCAGATCTAGTATAAGTCAGGTCGATGATTTTGTAGGGGCCATGGGACGATTTATTGTTTAGACATTGGGGCACACTCTAAAATATAAAGTCTTTAATCACAAATAAGTTGATATCAGATTAATTTGTTTAGTGTGTGCTGGAATCCTTTAAAAATGGCGGTGCATCATGGCAGATAATGTATTTCAGCTACACAATTGCGATATATAACTTCATCTTATAGCATTTTCATTGTGTTTGTTCACATATTTATTTCTCCATTTGCCACCTGCCGTGAATATCTTGTTATATCTTGTTCATTGTGATTGTTATTTGATTTTGATTAATTAAAACTTTAAGAAATAAAAAACTTCCTTCGTTAAATTCGATTCTGTATAAAGCTTTAGTAAAACCAGCCTTGGGTGTGAATTTTATCAGAACACAGGTAGGCCAAAGACTGCGGGAAGACACAGCAATGACCGTGACACATTGCAGAGAGAGACGCAGCCCACGTCATACCCACGGCTGCTCACACATTCAATGTTGACATGGCACACTTTAACATTGTCACCATCTTCTTGTCGTCATACGCGCTAGCACACCCTGTGAGAGGGCGGGCGGCATGAGGGAGGCAGAGGCGTAGCCAGTGGCGTAGCGTGAGTCTATCCATGGAATGAGGGGGGCATTGGTCCCAGAATGAATGAAACGCGAATGTCAATAGGAGGCCACTGTCTATAGGAGGAGGAGGTTGCGGGAGGGGTCCTGTCATTTCCCCCCGTCCTTTACCATGTTTCCCTTTCACTTTCTGTCTACTTTCTCTGTTTTACCAATGGATGGGGGTACATACTCTCCTTGTCCTATTAGTTATGTAAATGGAGTTAGTTATGGGGAAGGTTCCCCCATTGAATAACGACAACATTTCTTAGAAAATGGAAGGGAGAGAGGGCTGGGGAGCTTGAAAACATAATGACAGGAAACTCTCCAACACCATCCTCCTAAGGAACCTTGTGAATTTCATTTCCTCTATCTAAGACAGCGGTGCCACCCCAATGATGTTAGTACCCCCTCTTCCTCTCTCTCCGAAATGGGCTGGGCTCGTGCTACACCACTGGGGAGAAAGTATAGGGAGGTAAATGTTAGTTATAGTACAGGTGTTTAGAAGGAATGACGTGATGCTTCCACGAACCTCATTCACACCATCCTACCACCTTCACTTTGACACGAACCTGGCATGCGCACATGAAACATCTCACCATCTCTGTCTTTCTTTCCCTCTTTAGTCGATGGGTAAGAACCAAAATAACAATCTAAATAAAGTGGCTCAGGTGGCATCGCACTCAAAGAGTGGGACTGGCGTATCCCCTATCCATTTCGTAGGCTTAAAAATATCCTTAATGCAACTATCAAGAAATAACAAATAGTAATGATGACTACATTTACATTGCGCTCGTGTCCACTCAAGAGGGTGCTCAAGGCGCCTACAATGGAGCGTTACAATAAGCAGAATGTAACTTATTTCTTACCTAAATATGCAGCAAAATGGCTTAAATATATTTTGTTCTCCCTGGAGTTTATGAGGAAAAGTTCTAAGAGCACTTCGCCAACCCCCTCCCAATTTATCAAACTTACGAGTCGCTTTGGATTGGCTGTGCCTTAGCCTATATAGGTCATACGACCGTTGATCCGGATGTAAATCCAAACAAGAATCTTCTTCCCCGCAGCTCTCTACAAATAAACTTATTTACACGCCGAAGAAGGTATCAGTTTCACTCCTCAAATTGGTAAACACTTCTTTCTCTGGTGTGCTGATGAAATTACATTATTGAACGGGTTTCCACCGTGTAGTGTTTCTCACAGATGTGATGTAGAATATTGTTAACGGAAATATATATCGCGCCTGATGACGTCATCATAAAACAAATATTTGATGAAGAAAATAATTGTGTTTAATATGGGTAAAAGATATGCTGATTATACGGCTGTGGGAAGCGTTCGCGGTCCACATTTCCAAGAATTAGGCTAACAAAGAGAGAATGCTGAGTGCTCCAAGGAAAACAACGCCACGAGAGGTAGAGAGAGAGAGAGGGGGAGGGGGAGTGGTGGAGAGGGGATCGAGAGGGTGACATAAAGGGAGAAAGAGAGAAAGAGAGAGAGAGAGAGAAAGAGAGAGAGAGAGAGAGAGAGAGAGAGGACGGGGTAGCTATATTTTCAATACATACCTACAGGTATATACATTTTCGATACATACAAACACGAACGAACCTTTCTGAATCACAGTATACTGCAAGCAGAATAATGCACAATAATTTCATGTTATGTTATGTGATAAACTTTTCTAGCACAGGCGTTTAACAACATGTGTGTGTGTCACATCCTATATTGCACTGCATTTACAAGCTATTTGTATTTAACCTGTTTGTATTTAATTCTCTAATGTAAATATTGCAAATGTTACGATAAAAAAAACACCCATCAACATTTAGGAATCCATTTCAGTTTGCATACTCAAGCATTTAAAATAATGTAATTGAATGTAGAAAATTCACTTTGTATAATTATGTAAATATCTAACTTTGGATATAATATATCTGTCTAGTAAAGTGCAAAATGTATAATACCCTACACTTTACAACACAGACACTTTTTTTAAAATCCACTACGAATTGCCAACTGTACTATTATCATCGTATGTTTAACCTTCTCTCCATACAGTATATTATTAGCCATTAATTAATCCTTGAAGTTTTTCTTTTTCTTTGTGTGGTTCCTTAAATTCGAAATTATTTTGAAAGTGAACGTCATGCATTTATTGCCCTGGCGACAGTGACGTGTTTATTTCATAGTTAGTTTTTATGTCACTGATATACTGCCGTTGGATAAAATATGGGGTCATTAACGAATTAGCCCTAAGTTCTATAGATAATGAGATAACTGAGAGATGAGTGCGATATCAAATGGCGGCATCGTCATGTAACGTAAGTGAATAATTCAGGCAACTGGTTTCGAGAACGTAAAGCGCATTTCATATGAGGCGCCATTTTTTAGTTGCGTTATTCCATGTGCTAACCAAGTCTGTGAGGGCAATTATTGCATACCCAAGTATACGCTAGTGATTTTAAAGCAACGTTAGCCTCTTCATCTTGCATTCTCTTTCAATACGATATCATTTATACACGGCGCGTCAATGGCCTGCACTAATTATTGACGCAGTCCTACGTCAGGCTAAATGACGCTTCATGTGCAACAGGCACAACGCTCCAAATTGTAAGCCAGCTAGTGTCACCCAAAGTGCATTCGTCATTTTCACCAGTTCTGTGGAAATAGGACAAGTCTTTGGGTGCTATGAAGCATTATGACTCGCAGTGAAGAAAAGATATGAGGGCTGAAACCTTGACTAATCCGTCGTGTTTTCTTTGTACAATATATGCCACATGTCACATTCAGAATTCTGCGTACTTTTCTAGGCCATACCGATTCAATAGAGCAAACTAATCTGACCATATCTTGTATTCCTAAACAAAGTTGTTTAACCTATCTGCCCCTTTGAATAAATTCATTATTATGCCAATACGCTAACCTGTCTATAATTATTAATCTTCTTTGACTTGTAATATTTGTGTGTATTTTTGACAGTCGTGGTCGGGGGCAATTAACAGTTAAAAGATTATGTGATAAAGCCCTTCTGCCTCTCATCAGTGAACCAGGACAGCGTTTCACAAAACCGTCGTAAGTACAGGTTGCCGACAACCCATTGACATGCGTGTATTAGTTGTACCTGTGTTTCAATGGGATGTCGGTGTCCTTGTGGT